>RCUC01129961.1:0-31583 GCA_003697995.1 Taxidea taxus jeffersonii | reverse complement strand
TCATCAAGATCAAAAGCTTTTGCACAGTAAAGGAAACAGTCAACAAACCCAAAAGACAACTGACAGAATGGGAGAAGATATTTGCAAATGACATATCAGATAAAGGGCTAGTATCCAAAAGCTATAAAGAGGTTAGCAAACTCAACACCCAAAGAACAAATAATCCAATCAAGAAATGGGCAGAGAACATGAGCAGACATTTCTGCAAAGAAGACATAGAGATGGCCAACAGACACATGAAAAAGTGCTCCACATCACTGGGCATCAGGGAAATACCAATCAAAACCACAATGAGATATCACCTCACACCAGTCAGAATGGCTAAAATGAACAAGTCAGGAAATGACAGATGTTGGCAAGGATGTGGAGGAAGGGGAACCCTCCTACACCTTTGGTGGGAATGCAAGCTGGTACAACCACTCTGGAAAACAGCATGGAGGTTCCTCAAATAATTGAAAATAGAGCTACCTTATGACCCAGCAATTGCACTACTGGGTATTTACTCTAAAGATACAAACATAGTGATCCGTAGGGGCACGTGCACCCGAATGTTTATAGTAGCAATGTCCACAATAGCCAAGTTATGGAAAGAAACTAGATGTCCATCAATAGATGAATAGATAAAGAAGAGGTGGTATATATATATACAATGGAATACTATGCAGCCATCAAAAGAAATGAAATCTTACCATTTCCGATGACATGGATGGAACTAGAGGGTATTATGCTTAGCGAAATAAGTCAGTCGGAGAAAGACAACTGTCATATGATCTCCCTGATATGAGGAAGTGGAGATGCAATGGGGGTGGGGGTTAAGGAAAAGAAAAAATGAAACAAGATGGGATCAGGAGGGAGACAAACCAAAAGAGACTCTTAATGTCATAAAACGAACTGAGGGGGGTGGGGGGAAGGTGGTTGGGAGAGGGTGGTGGGGTTACATAATATGTTTAAATAAAAATAAAAAATAAAATACATATATATATATAAAAAAAAGAAAGAAATGCCAGCAGGGTCTGGGTAAGGAAGTGGTGGAGCCCACCCACAGTGTCTTCCTAACATTTGTAACATCATTGAATTCTGATCTCTCTCCTTTTTGGCTGTCCATATAAGTATACAATACATGGTCCTTCCTGCCTACTCTCTTAGCTTTAGAAATCTACTTTTTTATTTGGAAAAAAAATGAAGCATTTTCAAGGAATTTATTTGACAAATTGGGCCATCAAGTTTATTATACTGTCGTTTCTTAAAGGCTCCAATTTACCAAAACTGTGCCTTCAGACTTGATCCTTCTGTGTTTCTGCCACCTTGTGACCTCATTATAAGTTTTTTTCAAAGTTGAGTTGTTTTTGTTTTTTACACATTTTTTACAGATGGCTGTATTTCCAGAAACCTCTTGTGGATTAAAGAGCCTAGAAACCATCCATGTTGGGATCTCTGTGTGACAGCATTGAGAGTGTCCTCTGAATCAGCAGGAAGTCTGATGGACACAAAACTTTTTTTTTTTTTTTTTTTTTTTAGAAGCTAGAAATTCTACCATTTGTAGAGTTCAAGACCTTTTCAACATTTCTGGATGAATGCTGCCATTTGTCTTTGGACTAGAGCCTCCTAAAATTCTTGGAGGGCCCCCTCTCTGGAGGGGGCCCTTCCAGTCATACAGATGTAGAGCAGTTAATTACCCCCTCATTATTCTTGGGAGGCTTACATTCACATGAACCAAAGAACAAAACAGAAATGCTGCAGACAGAGATTTTAACTGTTTTGTCACAAAAAGTCAGTTGGCAGTGCTGACAGTGTGTCTTGTCCCTGTAGAGGTAGAGACCTGTTTTCTTTCATTTTTGTTTTGGGTTTTGCCTTCCCATGCCTGTTCTTAGAGGACCCATGAGGCTTCTCACTCCAGCCTCTGCTCACAGCTCAAGGGCAGCTGGAAGTAGACAAGAACAGTGTGGGCACAGGCTTCAGCTCCTTTCTTCCAGTGAGGTGAGGTCATGAAGGGGACTGAGACCAGGCTTGCACAGTGCAGGTAAGACCATTGGTACATCTCATGCTGTTTTACTTCATCTAGTAAAAGGCCAGATGTTGCTAGATTCCCTGTTGACCATCATGACTGTCTTTTCCAGGGTGTGGTTATACGTTTCCTCTTAAAGAAATTGGGGTTTCCAGTCAACCTGAGAAGTTAATCCTAGAGAAGGAAGGGCACTGTTGTTGGATGGGAGTGTGGAAGGACGACTTCTTTAAGTTGGAGCCAAGAGTGAAGAAGGGGCAGGGAAGGTCACGGGCCTAAACATGCCTGGGAGCATCCTACTGAAGACAACGAGTTGGGCCCCACCATCTGGGACAGGCTGAGAGGTAGGCAAGATCCAGCTGCCATCCACATGCTGAATGAAGTTGAACCCGAGGGTCTTTAGAACAGTTCCAGGTTTGTGTCGTTACCTTTGGGGAGTAAGTTATACTTCTCTGAACCTGTACCATCTTGTTAACATCACAGTGTACTGTAGAGAGTGAGAAAGCCCAGTGCCCTCTCCTGGAAGTTGAGAAGCTGTATTGATCACCTGCAGAGACTGCGAGGAGGAGGTACTATATTTGGTCAGAACAGCAGGTTCCAGAGGAAGTGCTCAGAGAAGCAGCAGGGGATTTGATAGAGGGATTTATAGGAGTGGGGCTTATGCTGCAAGAATTTGAGTTTTAAAAAAATTTTTTAAATGTTTTGTAATCACAGACTGGTGAGAATGTGAACTTGGTCCTTTCTTAGGGGTTCCCCACAAATATCAACAATACATTGTTTCTTTTCATAAACTCAACATTAAAATTACATTGGTGTGTGGGTTTCATGCCAAGACACAGGAGTGGAGAACACAGGGAGTATGCAGGACCAAAAAGACAGAAGCTGATGGGTTAGGACACATAGGTACATGGGTCACTTATGCAAGTGTAGAGGAGGGGAAACAAATTTGTTCCATAAACTTGCTCATTCTGGGGTTCGTAGGGCTGGCTCTCTGCTTCTCTGATTTATTGTAAACCATAGTTTGTGGAGTGGGATAGTTACAGTACTGACCATTAGGGTTTTATTTTATTTTTTTTCTTTTTTAAAATTTGAATTGTTAGCCAATATATAGTACATCATACAGTTTTTGAGGTACTGTTCATTCATTAGTTGCATATTATACCCAGTGCTCATCATATCACGTGATCCCTTCTTTTTTTTTTTTAATATTTTATTTATTTATTTGTCAGTGGTGGGGAGCAAGCACAGGCAGACAGAGTGGCAGGCAGAGGCAGAGGGAGAAGCAGGCTCCCTGACGAGCAAGGAGCCCGATGCAGGACTCCATCCCAGGATGCTGGGATCACGACCCGAGCCGAAGGCAGCCGCCCAACCAACTGAGCCACCCAGGCGTCCCACGTGATCCCTTCTTAATGCCCATCACCCAGTTATCCTATCTCCCTATCCATCTCCCTTTCTGCAGCCCTCAGTTTCCCAGAGTCAAGAGTCTTTAATGGTTTCCCTCTTTGATTTCTACCCATTCAGTTCTGCCTTCCTTCCCCTATGATCCTCTATGATATATATATTTTTAAGACTTTATTCATTTGCCAGAGAGAGCACAAGCAGGGGGAGCAGCAGGCAGAGGGAGTGAGAGAGGGAGAAGCAGGCTCCCCACTGAGCAAGGAGCCCGATGTGGGTGCGGCTTGATCCCAGGCCTCCGGGATCATGACCTAAACTGAAGGCAGACACTTAACCCACCCAGGTGTCCCCTTTGTGCTATTTCTTATATTGTCCATGTGCGTAAAACTGTATGATAATTGTCTTTCTGTTTGACTTACTTCACTTAACATAATCCCCTCCAGTTCCTTTCACAGCAGTGTAAGTGGAAGGTATTCATCCTTTCTGATAGCTGAGTAATATTCCATTGTACCATATGTATATATGTACATATGTGTACATGTGTACATATGTACATATATAAGATATATGTACATATATAAGATATATGTACCATATCTTCTATATCCATCCATCTGTTGAAGGACATCTTGGCTCCTTTCACAGTTTGGCTGTTGTGACCACTGGGTTTTTATTTTATTTTGTTCTATTTTTAAAGATTTTTTTTCATTTTACTTTATTTTATTTCTTTTCAGTGTTCCAGATTTCATTGTTTATGCACCACACCCAGTGCTCCATGCAATACGTGCCCTCCATAATACCCACCACCAGGCCTACCCCACCCCCTGCCCCCCTCCACTCCAAAATCTGGACGTTTGTTTCTCAATTTGTTTCTCAGAGTCCACAGTCTCTCATGGTTTGTCTCCTCCTCTGATTTCCCCCAACTCTCTTCTCCTCTCCATCTCCCCATGTCCTCCGTGTTGTTCCTTATGTTCCACAAGTAAGCGAAGCCATATGATAATTGACTCTCTCTGCTTGACTTATTTTACTCAGCATAATCTCTCCCAGTTCTGTCTGTGTTGTTACAAAAGTTGGGTATTCATCCTTTCTGATGGAGGCATAATACTCCATTGTATATATGGACCATATCTTCTTTATCCATTCATCTGTTGAAGGGCATCTTGGTTCTTTCCACAGTTTGGAAACTGTGACCATTGCTGCTATGAACATTGGGGTAAATATTTTGTATTTATTTATTAGAGAGAGAGAGCACAAGCAGGGTGAGGGGCAGAGAGAGAAGCAGGCTCTTTACAGAGCAGGGAACCAGATGTGGGGTTCAGTCCTGGGACTCTGGGATCATGACCGGAGTCAAAAATAGACGCTTAACCAACTGAGACACACAGGTGCCTGACTATTGGGTTTTTAAAAGAGAATGTCACATTTGTGAAAAATGTTAAGAGCTAGAAGGAGGTGTGATTATAGAAACAAGTTAATAACCTTTGGCCTTTTCAGAGACTCTGATGTGAGAAACTGGTAAGGAAATAGAAATAATGGGTTTCTAAACTTACTACTGAACTTGGAGCATTGATGTGTGATTCCAGTTTGAGGGGAGACTCCAATTATCCTTGACTTGGAGGAGTGTCCTGCCTTATTTCGCCCCAGTGGAATGAGAGTTCAGTCTTAGCTAGAGCCCATTCCTTTCCAGCTGTGATGTTCTAGTAGGCCTCTGTAATGGGGCTGCCACTTGCTGGATGCCTGGTCTTTCTCAGACTGAGAGACTTAGAGTGCTGCCCTTGGCTGCATATATGCTGATGGCTTAAGTAGAGGAAGGCTGGCTTTTAGCTCCAAGTGTGACAAACTGAAAAGGCCTGTGACTTGGGCTGCCTGGATGCAGGATGGATGGTCCCTTGTCTCCCTGCAGCACCTCCGGTGTTTCTGAGCATCCTACTTAGGCCTCCTGGTCACTTACAGGAAGCCCAGAACCTATTACATAATGCGGAGCATTCATCTTGAGGATGCAAGGATTGCTGGGTCATTTCCCTCAGCCCAACTTTGCATACAAAATAGTGATACTCAAATGCTGAGTAGTGGTGGTATTATGGAGTATTCTCAATAGAAAAGCAGAAAGGAGCATAAAGCAGCAGTGGTGTCATTTCTGCATGATTCCAAATCCTGAGCAAGGACAGGACTGATGGGAAAGAACCCCAAACATGGGAGGAACAGAACTTCTTTCTCTAGAAACAGTCATTTTATCATGAGCTTTAAATTAAAAGTGTGTCCTGGGAAGCTCTTAGTTTTTGGCAGCCAGGGTTCATATCACGTTCCAGTTTACAAGCAGCTGATATGTGATTCCGGGTATAACAGTTATCTGTAATTGAAATCATCATAAAACAAATCCCCCCTGCACTGACTGAGGCAGTAATCAACATCAGGAATACTGTGTACATAGCATTCAGGACCCATAAAATATGCAAGATTAATTTGCTGAACTTCATTCAGGCTTCTAACAGCTCTGTCACCTGGGACCAGAGAAGCAGCAAATTAATTCTGAGCCTCCCCTAGTTTCAAAACATCAGGAGCAACCTCCTTCATGTGGCTGTATTTTGCACTGCTTCTCTGCCTGTGCAGATGGTTTCAGGAGAAATCAAATGGCTAGAATGCAAAATTCTGTTTGGCCATAGAAGGTACCCCTGTGCCCCTCCTGGTTCCCAAACTCTCCTACCTTCCCGTCTCAGTGACCTTCATTTCCTCCTTCAGGTCCCTAAAGCCACACACTCAGAAACACAGAAAATCTTGGCTTTGGTGAACACACTGCCGCTTAGATATCAAGTCAAGGAAGGAGACCTGCCCGATGGCAAAGCCCTAGGATTCGAGTCAGGTAGTGGGTCTAGTCCCAGCTCTGACACTAATTGCTGTGTCTCTTTGGACAAGTTATTGTCCTTCCTTGGGTTTTATGAGACTGACGCGCTACCTACTGTGCTAATGAGGCACCTCTTCCTTGGGTTTTAATTACACATTTTAAAAGAGAACTTTGAATTCCTAAAATTCCTTCTCATCATTTTATTCTTTGATTTTGCAAGGAAGATTAGCTAGATGTTTTTAGGCTTCCACTTCCTCTGTTCAGCCTGATTTGTTACTTCCCTTCTACAGTGGTCTGTATATTAAAAATATCATTAGTGTCTCTCTTCCCATTTGTCTACTCTCTATTCTCTTTGGCCTTGCCTATCCTATTCCTTTGCTTCCTTAACTATTATTGTAGTAAAGTTGAGTAACATTTCAGACATCGATGTATTTCTTCAATCCTTTATGCTTATCTTGAAGTCTCTGTGACATTTCATCTTCTAAATACAGTGGTCCTGTTATAATCTCATTATTTCAGATGAGCGGAGGCCAGAGAGGTTAAGAAAATTGCCCAAAGCCACACGGTAAGTGACAGCAGAGAGACTTGAACCCAAGGTTGCTTTTTAAGAAAACCCATGTTCTTGGCTACCTAGTGGTCCCAGCATTGTGGGTTCTTTGGTAAATGTTGTGAATTTGACTCCTGTGTCTTCGCCTCTGAACTCTGGGCTAGTTCTTAGCCCACTGACAACACCAGGATTCTGAAAGGCAAAACCAAAGAAAGCTCATGGATCATGCCAAAGAGACCACAGCAAAGAAAGGATATTCTGACAGGCCCTTGAGGGACAGCCTGCCAACTTTTTCCTTTGTGCATCGTCATACATACAGAGAGGAATGTGCCTTCTGTTGTGATTGTAATTTCTCCCTATAAAATATATGGTCCTCTGCCTCTCTCTGCTGTGGTGGCTAGAATCAGAGTGAGGAAGACAATGTAGGGTTTTCTTTCATGTACCCGCTTCTTTGTTACTGTTTTTCTAATTGAAATTTCTGTTGAGGTATGTATAGATTTACATGCAATTTTAAGAAATAATATAGGGATATCCCACATACCCTTTAGCCATTTTACCCTGAGGATAACATCTTGCACTTTATTATTTTTTTAGAAACTAAATATTTTATTAATTCAGTTTTATTGTCACAGGTTCAGATGATATAGAAGTCTACAGCACAAAGCATGAAGGTCCACTTTGACCCTGTTCTTCCAGACTCTTTCCTCATCTGGGCCCTACTCTGGCTTGCTGGGCCTCCTTCCTCTGTAATGCTCCTTCCCTTCTTGGTTGTTACGGTGGCCAGGGCCATTCTGGGGCAAAATGGAACTTTGGGATTTCTGGCTGATCCAACATCCTCCGAATTCTGTGGGACCCCCTCTTTGGTGATGAGTGTAGTGACATCAGGAGCTCTCCATCTCCACTCCTCCTCTGACTGTCCCATAGCCTCTCTGTTCCTGACTCCACACTTCTGTGTACCCAATGAGAAAAAAAATACTATCTAGTGTTTAATATAATATACATACATAATATCTATTCTCTACTTAGTAGGATCAGGGATTCAGTAGTACTAAACAGACTGTACTCAGTTAAAGACATTGACTTTGTCTTAATTAACACACTGCCAGGAACTATTATAAGCATGTTAGAAATACTAATTCTTTTAATCCTTATAACAACTCTGAGGGAGGGCATCACTCATATTTTCATCGTACGAGTGTGGATATAAGGTCCAAAAAGGTTAGATAAGTTGCTCAAGGTCAGACAGCTAGTGAATGATGGAGATAGGATCCAAACCCATCAGTCTGGCTCTAGAGTCTGAGCTCTTACCCACTTACACAACCATCTATCAGCTGTGCATTGATGGACAGTTCACCTCTTTTCCTCTTCATTTCTTAATACTCAGATGCTGGTTCCCTCTACAGCAGCTCCTTTCTTGTAGGCTACAAATGTGTTGTAATATTTGTCACCTTAGAAGATATAGATGAGTGGTTGGGCATGGGTACACACACACACACACACACACACACACACACACACACACTCTCTCTCTCTCTCTCTCTCTCTCTCTCTCCTTTGTCCCAGTGCCCATATCCCAAGTTACCCCTCCATCCCTCTTTTCCCTGTGCTTATTTATCCAGAGCTTAGAAAGACTCCTGCTGCTGCTATCTCCTCTTCCTTCTCTGACTCGCTCTTGGAGCCACTCAGTCCAAGCTCCAAGCTCCCATCTCCACCACGGCGGGAGACTGCCCATAGTACAGAGCCATCATTTCCCCTTACCTCTCCATATATTGATGTCATTAATTATATTACTACATTTCCTAATATGGAACCATTCTGGTACTGACATCCATTTTCATCCTTTAAACTTAATGCTGGATTCAATTTGCTAATATTTTATTTATGACTTTTGTTAGTATCAGATGGACGGACTACTTCCTTAAAATTCAGAACATAGGAAGTTCTTTCTAGTTCATTTAATTTCCTTTTAATTCATAGGGGTTGATTTCCTTGTATAAATAGTTTTACTCTGTGTTGTTCATGTCTCTTCCCATGGGATATCTTTAGTCTACCGATTAAAAAGGAAATAAATGTGTTTTGTAATTATCCCTGAATAGGCACATAAGGTAATACCTTCACATTGAAGCATGAATTAGGAAAGCTAGAAAAATCAGATCGGCTTTTCCACAGGGTTATTTTTTGAGTCCCCAGAAAATGCAGATCAGTAGAAAGAACATTCTCTCTTGAGAAAAGCCAAGAGGGTAATAATAATGATGGTGACAAAAAGTTCTTTTTAAAAAGGAGGGAGAGCAGTTCCAGTATTTTGAGGACTCCTGCTGTGCTGGTCATTGGGCCCGGCCTGCTGAATGTGTTATTTACCTGGTCATAAAGTCCACAAGGGCAGGACTGTGAGTACTGTGCCTGTTACTCCCAAGTTCCTACCTCTGGGAAGCAGCTGCTGCTGCTATCCCCGTTCCACAGAGGAGGAAACCGAGGCTTAGTGAGGTGAGACTTGCCAGGCTCACTAAGAAGGACTTTAGAGTGGACTGTTGGTTTTTCCAGGTAAGGATTAAAGTGTCAGGCCTCTTCATCACCCACACTCCTTAAAGCCCCAGTACTCCAGCCAAGCAGAGTGGCCTGCAGTTTGCACTTTGGCCCCTTCAGATCCCATGGTTTTGCATGTGCTGCCTCTGCTCCCCCTCATGTGTCTGGAATCCTGCTCGCTGGGCTCTTCCCCTTGCCCTTTGAGGTTTGTTCAAGTCTCATCTCTTCCTCCCCTCATTCACTCCACCTCCCCTGTCCCTCTGGAGGACATTTCCCTCATGGCCCTGGCACAGGAGAGATCCTTTAGGTTCTTATCTGTCTACTGCATGAGGCAAGGTGCTTGGTTGTTCCTCAGGGGTCCCGTGACCTCCAGGACCTTGTAATGTATTGTTGGATGAGTGAAGGATGAGAGTCTCCTGGTGGTTCCCTCTCCAACCTGAGCTGGGCGTGGTGAGCTCTTACCCTCCTTCCCCCACGCTGACTCCTACCTCCCACAGTGTTGCTAAGGTTCACGGACCCTCTGACCATTCCCTGTTTCTCCAGGGAACCCCCGTTCTTAAGAAAAAAAAAATACTGTGCCTTCTTCCCAGAGAAAACTACATTTAGTTCACTTACAGAAGATTAGTTAATAACCACATAAGTCATTGAGCAGGAGGCTGAAAACGGCTTTAACAAAATCACACTGAGGTCAGACCCACAGAGATTGGGAGACCACAGCCCTAGGAAATGGCAGGAATATCTGAAAACTTCTTCTCTGAGTTTTCTAACTAGTTCTTGAAGAAAGATCACATCCAAACAACCTTTACTCTGTGACAAATACTGTAGCGTTTGACTTGATCAGAGTATTTCAGCTCATCAGTATTTCTGGGGATGCATAACTTACCAGGAGATGCACTTTTCCCTTAGAAACAAACATTTCTTTCTGTGGAGAAGTAAATGGAAAGAAATTCAGAAAAATATATCATGCTGTTCACTCCAGAGACAGAAAATTTCTAAGGAGATTCTTATCTAGCCTAGAGCGAGAACAGAAAAGAAAAAAGCCATATTTGTATTTCCAAATAGAGATTGTGTGTGTGTGGAGCGGGGAAGAGATTGTAGCTCTCTCTGCTGTACACATATCCCTTTAGGAGTTTTCCATTCATCCACTCTCAAATCCCAATTCTTTTCCTGACACCGAAGTTGTAAGTCAAGATAACACAGGTGCCACAGTTGCTGACCCAGCTGATCATTGTTTTCTGAAAGCAGATATGTTCATGGAAGAGTGACCAGTACTTGTTCCCTAGCCTGCTTGTCTGTTTAGGTCAAGGCCTTGTCCTTTAGGCCTCTGACTGAATTCTCAACACTGATCACTGAGCCTGGCACTGAGTCCGAGTTCACTAATTCATGTTAAGTGGATGGATGAGTGAGTGACCAAGTGACTGCATTTCCTCCTCCCACACTTCACACTGTGATGGCCCCTGTGTATATTTTAGAGACATAATTTTCCCAGAATTCTTCCCGTCCTTAAAGCCCAGCTATGGCACCTTCATCTCCGTGACATACAGGAATTTTGTGACTGCAGAGAACACATTGTCTGACTTTACCTTAGATCATCACCATCCTCATGGAGGAAGTGCCATGTATGAGTAGAGTGTGTGGATTAAGAAGCAGGTGAGAGAGAAGGTTGTGTAGGAGGAAGGAGGGGGCACACCTGAAGGGGAAGACGTGAGGGAAGAGGCATGCTTCCTTCCACTGTCCCGGATATGAGAGCCTTGGGGTCCAATGATTTCTCTCTCCCACAAGTCTGCAAGAGCAGAACGATCTCCGCTCCTGTATGTCAGCATACTAGGACACCGGAGTGTCTGAGCTGAGAATCCTAGCACCCTGAATGCTAGAAGATCCATCACATCTCTGCCTTGTGTGTTCCAGCCAGACCCACATTTTAGGGGAGCGAGGGAAGCACTCATATGCCTTCACAAGGCTGTGAGGGGAGCATGTGAACTGCCTTCTACTGACCACCCCTCTTGGTGGCTATTAGTGCCCAGCACAAAGCCCAGCACATTGCACAGCTTCATAATTATTTCTTGGATGGACAAATACTGGAATTTTGGAAGTGGAGTCATTACCACACTCCTCACCTAAGATAATCCTGGGTTGTGCTTTCACTCTCAGGACACTCAGTGGAAGATTAATTTGGAGCATTTCCATCCCCACTGAATATCCAGAAGTGAGTTGTTCCCTTATCCTCTTTGTAGTTAAACATGCCATGACATGAGGGGATAGCCTCTTGTCCAAGCCGCCAGACGCTAAATAGAGTGGCTCGTTCTGCAGTCAGATCTCATTAGTATTAAGAGGGCTGGTCCGGTCCCAGGGCTGTGGGAGATGGATAAATGGCAATGTTAGGTACACAGGACTTGCAATCAGCCAAGACCAAACAGCATGGTGAAAAACAAGTTTCTCACCCAGTTGTTATAGAAAGGCAATTAGTCCCTGAAACATGGGGACGATCACTTTGAAACCCCTACTGGGTGTATTGGTGGTAAAAGAGAATTTGAATGAGCTAATGCTTAGAGCTGTATCCCTTCCTTTCCAGCCACAGTGAGGCTCTGGCTTTACTTAACAGCTCTATAACTTGATACACTGAAGTAGTTTCCATAGCTGAAAGATCTCATCATGGTTGAGATGTTAGGACAGATTTCATTCTGGGAGGGATAATGGACTTGAATTTGTGACCTGCTTTGGGCATTTTAGCAGGTAATGAACTCTGCCCCTCCATGCACTTCTTCCTTGCCAACCCATGTTTTAGGTTTTTATCCCTTGTCTCATTTACTGTCCCAGTCTCCTCTGGCCCCTGGTTCCTCTCCCTATTCCTTCCCTAATCCAGGCTAGGGTGCGTGAAATCTGGCCACATTCTTCTCAGGTGAATGCCTCCAAGTCCTCTGCAGAGTAAAATTGAAATCCCTTGTGTAGTGCCTGGCTCCATAGTCCTTGTCTACTTTCTTCTTCTGTTGCTCCCTCTTCCTTCATCTCTCTTGACCTCTCTTCTGTCCCCCAAGCAAGGTATGTTTTCCACTCCTTTGCCTCTGCGTAATTTTCTTTCTCAGCATCCTGTACCCTTCCTTCCTTGAGCATGTCTGATTGTTTTCCATTAAAATTCTGTCACCTGTGAAGTCCTCCTCCTGACAGTTGTCCCCTCCAGTGTTCCCAGAACACCTCTGCAAGTCCCATCAGAACGTTTTTCTCATGGTATTTAATTATTTGCTTACTTTAGTACTCAGTGATGTCAATGAGGGTAGCAACTGTGTTTGATTCCCTGTCACAGGATTCTCAGACATCAGCAGAATACATGGGGCAGAGCAAAAGGTTACGTCCTGCTGTGTCTGGACATTTCCCACCACCTGCTGGTTTGTCATTGCAATCCCTGTCCTCACACCACATCATTTTTAGACAGGTGTCAATATTTTAGGTTGATTTACATATAATCAAATGTATATATTTTTAATATATGTGTTTTAATAAATGTATCCAATAACATAACCACCACTCCAGTTAAGATATAGACTACTTTAAGCATTCTGAAATTTTCCTCAGGTCCCTTTGCAGCCAACTTGCTATTCCTCTTATGGGTCTAATACTGATCTGTTGTGTATGTAGAATTATTCTGCTAATACTAAAACTTCATGTAAATGAAATCACATGGTATGTATCCTTTTGTGTCTGTCTTTTTATATTCAGCAAGCTTGTGTGATTCATCTCTGGTATGTGAGTCAGTATCTTTTGTTCCTTTTAGTTGCTGAGTAGTATTCCATTGTGTAAATATACTGTAGCTTGTTAATCTGTTCATCTGTTGATAGACATTTGTGTTGTTTCTAGTTTGGAGGCATTATGAATAAAACTGCTACCAAAATTGTACAAGTATTTTTGGTGAATATTTTCATATTTCTTAGGTAAAATATCTAGGAGTAAATTTGCTATGTCATAGGGTAAATTTATGTTTGACTTTCTAAGAAGTGGTCAAATGAAGCCCTGAAGTGATTATTTCATTTTACATTCCTGCTAGAACATAACGAGAGTTGTAGCTGCTCCCCACTTTGCCAGTACTGCTACTGTCAGTCTTCTTCATTGCAGTCATTTCAGGGTGTTGTGGCTGTAGATCGTTGTGATTGTAGTTTGCTTGTTTCCATGTTTAATATAATTTCAGGTGCTTTTTGCTCATTTGTATGTTCTCTTTCTTGATGTGTCTTCTTCAAATATCCATATGTTGTTGGATTTCTTTTCCTTTTATTAATGTTATATGTTCCATGTGAAATATTTTGACTGTCTCAGGGTTTTGGATATCTTTTCCTTTGTTTTCCTCTGTAAGTTTTATGGCTTTAGCTTCTAAGGCTAAGTGAATGATTAATTTTGATTTAGCGTTTGTGAATGGCATAAAGTGGGGAGTGAAATTCATTTTTTAATCGGAATATTTAATTGCTCCCTATCATTTTACAAAAAGACTACCCTTTAACTGTTGAATCGCCTTGGCCCTTCTGTCAAAAACAAAACAAAACAAAACAAAACAAAAACAATGTATTATATATGTGTAGGTCTTTTTTGGATTATCTACTTGGTTCCACTGATCTATAGTCAATCTATACCAGTATCACGTTCTCTTGATTATTGTAGCTTTAGAATTTATCTTCAAATGTGATAATAAAAGTCCTCTAATTTTGTTCTGCATATTCAAAATTGTTTTGGACTCCTAGGTTCTTTAAACTTTACAATCAGCTTGATAATTTCATTTGTTGAAAAGGCTTTTAGGATTTGTATTGCTACTATATTGATTCTCTGGGTCAATTTCTATGAGAAATGAGTTTTAGCTTTTTGAGTAGAAGTTTTAATACCTCTTTTGTTGAACTTATTCCAAAGAATTTTATGGTTTTGATGCTATTGTAAATTTTATCATATTTTGAAAAATAAATGTCTTATCTTATTCTATTAATTTAAATTCAGTTAGCAAACATATAGTACATCATTAGTTTCAGATGTAGTGTTCAATAATTCAGTTGTGCTATTTTAGAACTGTTTTAGATTTACAGAAATATAGCAGAGATAGTACAAAAAGCTCTCTTTTACCATGCATCTGATTTCCTCTATTGTTAACATCTTACATTAGTCATAATTAACAAAACAAACCTGACTGTGTTATTTTTAACTGAAGTCCATACTCCATTCAGATTTCCTTAGTTTTACTTAATATCCTCTTTCAGTTGCAGGATCCAATTAGGGATATCACAGTACATTTAAAAGTCATGTCTCCTTAACTATTTGACCATTTCTCAGACTGACTTTGTTTTGAATGGCTTTGGTAATTTTGGTGATTTGTAGAATGTCCCTCAGTTCGAATTTTTCTGATGTTTTTCACATGGTTAGTTGGGGGTTATGTGTTCTTGAAAGGAAGACAACAGAAATAAATTAATATGTTCATCACATCTTACCAACCATAGCTACAGTTGATAGGCTTATTACAGTTCATATTGACTTTGACCACCTGGCCAAGGGAGTGTGTGTCCTGTGTGCCAAGTTTCTCTGCTGTAAAGTTACTTCCTTTTTCCTCTTCAGCACTGAACTCTTTGGAATGAAATTGCCATTGGTAACCCTTACTTAAGGAGTGGGCATCTATGCTTCCCCTTTCTTGAAGGTGAGGTATCCACATATATTATTTGAAATTATACCACACAAGAGTTTGTCTCCTTATACTTATTTATTGACTTAATCATTTATTTATTTCAGTATGGGTTTAAAGATATTTATTTTAAACTTTGATGCATAATCTAATACTACTTATTTTGTTGCTCAAATTTTTTTCAGCCTTGGACTCTGGGAGCTTTTTTTCATTTGCTCCTCTGTCCTTTGGTATACCTCCATTGCTGTGTACCTTTTTGTATTATTATTAGTTTCGAGGTAGAATTCAGTGTTTCATCAGTAGCATACAGCACCCAGTGCTCATTATGTTAAGTGCCCTCCTTAATGCCTGTCACCTAGTTACCCCGTTCCCCCACACCACTTCCCTCTAGCAATCCTCAGTTTATTTCCTATGGTTAAGAGTCTCTTATGGTTTGTCTCCCTCTCTGTTTTCATCTTATTTTATTTTTCTTCCCTTTCTTCTCTTTCCCCTGTCTGTTTTGTTTCTCAAGTTCCACCTATGAGTGAAGTCATACAGTATTTTGTCTTTCTCTGACTGACTTATCTCACTTAACCTAATATTTTTTACATAATACTTCTAGTTCCACTTTTTTCCCCCCAAAGTCTTCCTTACTTTCTGATACTACAGGATGATCAAGGCTCATTTTGTAGATTTCCTGCCTCTGACCTAGAATCAGATATCTCTCCAAAGAATACTGGTTCCCTTCAATGGAGAATGGTATTAAAAACTAAACAGAGCTCTGGGTTCTAGGTGTGTTTGCTGCTGCTAGATGCTGGTTATCACTAAGTTCTTTTAGCAGACAGACCAAAGAAATGTATGTGTTTATACTAATGTATATATGTACACATATCTGTAAGTATTTCTGTATGTAGCCATCTGTGTATATTTAGGTAAACATGAGTTCACACTGATGTCTCCAATCCTGGGTCATTACCACATAGATCATTCTAGCCTCTTGTCCTTGCGCATCTGTATCTTCCCATTCCAACAGTTTACTAACCATTTACTAAATCGTTTACTTCCGGTATATGTTTGTAGCAGTTTCAGAATTGTCAGTCTGTACTCACGTGGAGAACTACTCTCAGCTGGAGTCCAGGCTTATCTATAGTTTCTTTTGCCTTTAGTCTTAACAGTTTTCCCTCATTTCAAAGTTACATAAGTCAGTACCATGTACCCTGAGCCCCTTCCGTGAGGTTGTTCTATATACATTTGTAATATAGTTCATTATTTTGTCATTTCTGTATTTCATCTTGGGACTTTCCCAGTCTCCTCAGGGATTTTTAACATTTGCATATATACAACAAAAACTTAAGATGTACTATATGCTGGCTTACCGAACGTAATAAAAAAATTAAAAAAGTAAAGGTCAGTCATTATGCCATATTCTATGGAATATTATGGGATATTTTGTTTCTGTTTTAAAGATTTTACTTATTTATTTGAGAGAGAAAGCTCAAGTGCATGCAAGGGAGCATGGGTTGGGAGGGGAGGGGCAAAGGGAGAGGCAGAGGGAAACCCTACACAAGGCTCAATCCCAGAATCCTAGGTTCAGGACCTGAGCCAAAGGCAGATGCTTAACCAACTGAGCCACCCAGCCATCCCTCTATGGTTTTTTTTAAAATTGAAGTTTAACTGACACAAAATATTAGTTTCAGGTGTACAACAGAGTGATTCGACAAGTCTATTGTATCTTGTCATGCTCACCACAAGTATAATGTATAATGTTATGCATTCACCGTATTCATTGCTATGTACTCACCCATATAATACCTAATGATCTCATCACCATCTAAATTCCCTGTGCTTCACCTGTTAGACCCTCTTTCCTCCTCTCAGACCCCCACAACCACTGATACTTTTACCATTTCTATAGTGTTGCTTTATCCTATAATTGGAATACTTTTCAGACTAGCTCCTTTCACTTAACAATATGCATTTAAGATTCATCCACATCTTTTCAAAACTTGATAACTCTTTTTTTCCCTTTAGTTCTCTTGAGAAATAATTGACATACATCACCGTGTAAGTTTAAGGCATGCAGCATGATGGTTTGATTTATGTATATTCTGAAATTTTTACTACAGTAGTTTCAGCTGACATCCATAATGTCATATAGGTACAATAAAAAGAAGAAAAGCAATTGCTTTCCTTTTCATGAGAACTTTTAGGAGATACTCTCTTAGCACCTTTCCTATATATCATATAGCCTTTTTAACTATAGTCATCATGTTGTGCATTACATCCCTAGTATTTGCTTATATTGTAACTGGAAGTTTGTACCCTTTTTTTAAAGATTTTATTTATTTATTTGACAGAGAGAGATCACAAGTTGGCAGAGAGGCAGGCAGAGAGAGAGAGGAGGAAGCAGGCTCCCCACTGAGCAGAGAGCCGGATGCTGGACTTGATCCCAGGACCCTGGGATCATGACCTGAGCCAAAAGCAGAGGCTTTAACCCACTGAGCCACCCAGGCACCCCAAGTTTGTACCTTTTTACCTTCCTGCAACTACCACTCCCTCCTCCCCCTGCCTTGTAACCGTAAATCTGATCTCTTTTTCGATGAGTTTGAGTTTTTGGTATTTCTGTTATGTTTTGTTTTAGATTCCATATGTGAGATCATACAAGTATTTGTCTTTCTCTGACTTATTTCACTTAGCATGATGCCTTCAAGGTCCATCTGTGTTATTGTGAGTAGTAGGACTTCTTCATTTTTTATGGTTTAACATTCCTGTGTGTGTGTGTGTGTGTGTGTGTGTGTACAACTACTTTATCCATCCTTCCATCCATCCATGGATAGATAGATTGTTTCTATGTCTTGGTTATTGTATATAATGTTGCCATGAACAAGAGGGTGTGGATATCTTTTTGAGTTACTGTTTCTGTTTCTTTTGGATATATTCCCAGAAGTGGAATTGCTGGATCATATGGAGTTCTACTTTCAGGTTTTTGAGGATCCTCCATGCTGTTTCCACAGTGGCTATACCAATTTATAATCTGATCCAACAGTGCACAGTGTTCCTTTTTCTCCACATCGACTCTAGCATTTGTTAATCTCTTATCTTTTTGATCATGGCCATTCTAATAGTCATGAGGTAATATATCACTGTGGTTTTGATTTGCATTTCCATAATGATTAGTGATGCTGAGCATCTTTTCGTATTGTCCTTTTATATAGCTTCTTTCTAAAAAATGTCTATTTGGGTTCTTTGCCTATTTTTTAATTGGGTTATTTGTTTTGTGTGTGTGTGCTTTGTATTGTTGTAGGAGTTATTTATACATATTGGATATTCACTCCTTGCTAGATACATTATTTGCAAATTTATTTTCCCATTTTGTAAGTAGTCTTTTCACTTTCTTGAGGGTTTGTTATGGTGTGCAGAAATTTTTAATTAGATGTAGTATCACTTGTTTATTTTTGGTTTTGTTGCTTGTGTTTTAGGTGTCATATCCAAAAAAATCATTACCAAGACCCATGCCCATGAAATTCATTCTTATGTTTTCTTCTGTAGGTTTTATGGTTTCAGGTGTACAGTTAAATCTTTAGTATATTTTGAGTTAATGTTTGTGATTGCTGTAAGATAAGGGTCTAGTTTTTATTCTTTTAGATATGAATATTAATTATTCTAGCAGCACTTATTGAAGAGAGTCTTTTCTCCACTGAGTATTTCAGGCTCCTTTAGCAAATGCTAGCTGACTGTACATGCTTGGGTTTATTTCTGAGCTTCTAATTCTCTTGGTTTATGTGTCTATTCTATGCCAGTACTATATTGTTTTGATGACTGTAGCTTTGTAGTATACCTTGAAATCAGGAAGCATAATGCTTCCTGTTTTGTTTCCCCCCACCAGGATTTCTTTGGCTATTCAGGGTCTTTTGTAATTCCATATAAATTTTAGGAGTGTTTTTTTTTTTTTCTTTTCTACTTCTGTAAAAAACACCATTGGGATTTTGATAGGGATTGCATTGACTCTAAATGGTTTTGGTAGTGAAGTTTAACAGTTTTAATTCTTTCAACCCATGGACATGAGATATCTTTTCATGTATTTGTGTCTCCTTTATTTCAACAACACCTTGTAGTTTTCAGAACAGTGATGTTTTTTACCTTCTTGCTTAAATTTATTCAATAAATATTTTGTTGTTTTTGATGCTGTTGTAAATGGAAATTATTTTTTTCCAGGAAATTGTTGTTAGTATAGTAACTGTACTGATTTTTGTATCCTGTATCTTTACTGAATTCATTCATGAACTCTAACAGTTTGTTGAGTGGGTCTTTAGGCTTTTCCATATGTAAAGTCATGTCATCTGCAAATAAAGACAATTTCACTTCTTCCTTTCCAATTTAGATACTAGATTTCTGTTTCTTTTTCTTGCCTGATCTCTACCTAGGACTTCCAGTACTATGTTGAATAGGAAAACGGTGAGAGTAGTTACCCTTGTCTTGTTCCTGATCTTAGAGGAAAATGTTTCAACCTTTCACCATTTAGTATATTAGCTATGGGCATGTCATATATAGCCTTTATTATGTTGAGATGTGTTCCTTTTATGCCTAATTTATTAAGAGGTTTTTAAAAGTCATCAGTGGATTGGATTTTGTCAAATATTTTTTCTGCATCTTTTGAGATTATGTGACTTTTTCTTTCATTCTCTGAATGTAATGTATTAAATTGATTGATTAATGTATATTGGACCATACTTACATTTCAGGGATAAATCCCACTTGATTATAGTGAGTGATCTTTTTAATGTGCTGCTGAATTTGGTTTGCTAGTATTTTATTGATAATATTTGCATCTATATTCATCAGGGATATTGGCCCACAGTTTTCCTTTCTAGTGGTGTTTTGTTTTGTTCTGTTTTGTTTTAATAGTTTTATCAGATGATGCTGACCTCATAAAATGAGTTTGGGAATGTTACCTCCTCTCCCCCCACCTTTTTTTGAAGAATTTTCAAAGGATTGATGTTAATTCTTTGAATGTTTGACGAAATGTACCAGTGAGCTATCTGGTCCTGGGTTTTGCTTGTTGAGAGAATATTGATTATTGACTCAATATCCTTACTGGTAATTGGTCTGTTAGATTTTCTTTTTCTTCTTGATTCAGTCTTGGTAAATTGAATATTTCTGAGAATTTATTTATTTCATCCACAATGTCCAGTTTGTTGGCATATAATTGTTCATAGTAGCCTCTTAATGGTTCTTTGTATTTCTGTTATAATGTCAGAATATCAGGTGTAACATCTCCTTTTTCATTTGTTTTCAAATTTCATTTAATTTTGTTGATTTGGGGTCCTCTCTTTTTCACCCTTGCTTAGTCTAGTTAAGTAAGGGTTGGTCAGTTTTGTTTATCTTTTCAGAAAACCAACTTTTATCTTGGCTAATTTTTTCTGATGGTTTTCCTATTCTGCATTTTATTTATTTCTGCTCTGATCTTTATTGTTTTCTTTCTTCTGCTAAATTTGGGATCAGTTCATTCTTTTTCTAGTTTTTTTTTAAGATTTTATTTATTTATTTGACAGACAGAGATCACAAGTAGGGAGAGAGTCAGCCAGAGAGAGAGAGAGAGAGAGAGAGGAGGAAGCAGGCTCCCCACTGAGTAGAGAGCCTGATGTGGGGCTCGATCCCAGGACCCTGAGATCATGACCTGAGCTGAAGGCAGAGGCTTTAACCCACTGAGCCACCCAGGTGCCCCTCTTTTTCTCGTTCTTTAAGGCTTAGAGTTAGACTGTTTATTTGGGATCGTCTTCGCTTTTTAATGTAGATGTTTATTGCTATGAACTTTCCTTTTAGAACTGCTTTTGCTGGATCCCATAAGTTCTGGTGTGTTGTGTTTCCATTTTCATTTTTCTCAAGAGACCTTTTTTGTTTTCCCTTTAATTTCTTTTTTGATCCATTGGTTGTTCGGGAGAGTGTTGTTTAATGTCTGTGTGTTTGTGGATTTTCTGTTTTCCTTTTGTTGTTGTTTCTAGCTTTATTCTATTGTGGCCAGAGAAAATATTACATATGACTTTAGTCTTCATAAATTTGCTAAACTTACTTTGTAGCCTAACATATGGTTTATCCTAGAAAATGTTCCGTGTGTGCTTGAGAAGAATGTACTCTGCCCTTGTTGGATAGATTGTTATGTGTGTTTCTTTTAGGTCCATTTGGTCTATTGTATTGTTCAAATCCACTCTTACTGATTCTGTTTGGGTATCCAGTGTTGAGAGTAGGGTGTTACAGTCTCCAGTTATTTTTGTATTACTGTTTATTTTCTTCTTTTAGCTCTTTTGACTTTTTAAAAGATTTATTTATTTATATTTGGAGAGAAAGAGAGACAGAGAGAACGTGAATAGAGGTGGGATGGGGAGAGGCATAGGGAGAGGGAGATAGAGAATCCCAAGCATACTTGGTGCTGAGCACAGAACCTGATGCAGGGCTTGAACCCATGACCCTGAGATCATGACCTGAGCCAAAATCAAGAGCCCTATGCTTAACCAACTCAGCCAACCAAGTGTCCCTAGCTCTTTTAATTTTTGCTCTTTAAGTTTAGGTGCTCTCATTGTGGGCACATAAATGTTTACAGTTGTTTTATCTTACTGATGGATTGTTCCCTTTATTATTTTGTAAACACTTGTTATTTCTCTTTTTGTCATTTTTATAGTCTGTTCTGAGTTTTATAAGTATAGCTGCATCTGATTCTTGTTGTTGTTGTTACCATTTGTTGAAATGACTTCTTTATCCCCTCACTGTTAGACTATGTGTGTTTTTAAGACTCAAATGAGGCTTTCGTAGGCAGCCTATTGTTGGATTCTGTTTTTCATCAATTTAGCTCTTCTTTGTCTTCTCACTGGAAAATGTAATACATTTACACTTAAAGTAATTATTGATAGACAAGGACTTACTAATGCCATTTTGTTCATTATTTCCTCGTTTTATAGATCTCTTCATCTTTACTTATCCTTTTGTCCTTTGCTGTCTTTTGTCATCAGTATATTTTGATTTCTTTATCAAGTCATTTTGTGTAATTGCTACAGGGCTTCCCCTTATAGCTATTATGAGGCTCTTATAGAATATCTTAAAATTATAACACCCTATTTTAATAACTTCAATAGAATTCTTAAACATTACACTTTTATTTCTCCTCTCTCTCACATTTTAGGTTATTGTGTTATAGTTTACATATTTTAATGTTGTATAACTAATAACAGGCTATTGTAGTTATAGTTATTTTTACTTGGTTCACTTTTTAAAGGTTTAAATTTAAATTTAATTAAATATATTAAATAAATTTAGATTTAAATTTAAATTAGATTAAATTAAATTTAATTTAAATTAATTTGATTTAATTTAATTTAAATTAAAAAGGTTTAAATTTAAACTTGTAAATTAATTCTAACCTCGAGTTAGTTAACATACGGTGTAATATTAGTTTAAGGGTGACCATACTGTGATTCAACATTTCCAAACATCACCTGGTTCTCATCACAACCAGTGCACTCCTTAATCCCCATCACCTATTTCACCCATTGCCCCACCCACCTACCCTCTGGTAACCATCAGTTCATTCTCTGTAGTTAAGAGTCTTTTTCTTGGGGTGCCTGGGCAGTTTAGTCAATTAAGCGTCTGCCTTTGGCTTATGTCATGATCTTAGGGTTCTGGGATTGAGCCCTGAGTCGGGCTCCCTGCTCAGCAGGGAGCTTGCTTCTACCTCTCTCTCTTTGCTTCTTCCCTCTGCTCATGCTTGCTCTCTCTCACTCGCTCTAATAGATAGATAGATAAATAAATAAATCTTTAAAATTTTTATTTAAAAAAGTCCGTTTCTTGGTTTGCCTCTCTTTTTTCCTTTGCTCATTTGTTTTGTTTCTTAAATTCTACATATAAGTGAAATCATATGGTGCTTGTTTTTCTCTGATTGACTTATTTCACTTAGCATTATACTCTAGTTCCATTCATGTTGTTGCAAACAGCAAGATTTCATTATTTTTAATGGCTAAATAATATTCCATTTTTATATATGTACATATTTTTATATATTTATATATCCACACACACACCATGTCTTTTTTTTTTTTTTACACCATGTCTTCTTTATTCATTCATCAGTCAATAGATATGGGCTGTTTCCATAATTTGGATATTGTTGATAATGCTGCAATAAGTATCAATGGATATAATCATCTAAGCAGAACAAACAAGGAAAACAGTGGCTTTGGGTGACACACTGGATCAGATGAACATTCCATTCTAAATAGAACATTCCATTCTAAAATAGCAGAGTGCATTTTCTTTTCAAGTGCGCATGGAACATTCTCCAGAATAGACACAAAATAGACCTCAACAAATACAAGAAGATTGAAGTCATACCATTTTCTTCCTGAACACAATGCTATGAAACTAGAAGTAAATCACAAGAAAAAATCTGGGAAGATCACAAATACATGGGTTAAAAAACTTGCAGTAAATAATGAGTGGGTAAACCAGGAAATCAAAGAAAAAAATAAATGGAAACAAATGAAAATGAAAACACTATGATCCAAAACCTTTGGGATGCCCCAAAAGTGGTCCTAAGAGGGAAGTATATAACAATACAGACCTACCTCAAGAAGCACGAAATATTGCAAATAGACAACCTAACCTTAAACCTAAAGGAGCTAGAAGAGGAACAACAAATGAAGCCTAAAGCCTGCAGAAGGAAGGAAGTAATAAAGACAAGAGCAGAAATAAATGATATAGAAGCCAAAAATAACCAATGAAACAGGTCAAGGAAACCAGGGGCTGGTTCTTTGAAAAAAATTGATAGAATTGCTAAAACTCTGGCCTGACTTATCAAAAAGAAAAGAGAAAGGACCCAAATAAATAAAATTACAAGTGAAAGAGAAGAAATAGCAATCAACACCACAGAAATACAAACAGTTATGAGAGAATATTGTGAAAAACTATATGCCAACAAATTGGACAACCTGGAAGAAATAGATAAATTCCTATAAACATATAAACTACCAAAACTGTATCGAGAAGAAATAGAAAACTTTAACAGACCAATCACCAGCAAAGAAATTTAATCAGTAATCAAAAAACTCTTAACAAACCAGGACCAGATGGTTTCACATGTGAAGACAACTATCACATGATCTCCCTGATATGAGGAAGTGGAGATGCAGCGGGGGTGGGAGTTAAGGTGGTAGGAAAAGTAAAAATGAAACAAGATGGGATTGGGAGGGAGACAAACCAAAAGAGACTCTTAATGTCATAAAACAAACTGAGGGGGGTGGGGGGAAGAGGGGTTGGGAGAGGATGGTGGGGTTACATTATATGTTTAAATAAAGCTTAAATTAAAAAAAAAAAGAAAGAATAACACCTGTTCTTCTCAAAGTATTCTAAAAAAATAGAAAAGTAAGTAAAACTTGCAAATTAATTCTATAAGGCCAGCATTACCCTGATAACAAAACAAGATACAGACTCTACTAAAAAAGACTACAGACAAATATCCCTGATGATCATGGATGCAAAAATTCTCAATAAAATACTAACAAAACAAATCCAACTATACATTAAAAAAGTCATTCACTGGGGCACCTGGGTGGCTCAGTGGGTTAAAGCCTCTGCCTTCGGCTCGGGTCATGATCCTAGGGTCCTAGGATCGAGCCCCACATCGGGCTCTCTGCTCAGCAGGGAGCCTGCTTCCCTGCCTCTTTCTGCCTGCCTCTGTGCCTACTTGTGATCTCTGCCTGTCAAATAAATAAATAAAATCTTTAAAAAAAAAAGTCATTCACTTTGTCCATTTTTAAAGTCATAAACTAAAATTGTAAGTGAATTATGCATCACCATTACCAAATTACAGAATCTAACTTTGACTGTATTTACCATTACTAGTGACTTTCACATTATCTTTTTGCAGTTTGATGATGTTAAATGGCTTTTTTTTCCCCTTCCACACAAAGAACCCACTTTAGCATTTTTTGTATGTGGTGATAAGTTCCCTCAGATGTTTTGTTTAGGGAAGTCTGTATCCCACTTTCATTTCTGAAGGACAGCTTCACTGGGTCTAGTATTCTGGGTTAGCCATTGTTTTCTTTAAACATTTGAATATGTCATCTTATTCTCTTCTTTTTTTTAATTATTTTTTATTATGTTCAGTTAGCCAGCCTATAGTACATCATTAGTTTTTGATGTAGTGTTCAGTGATCCATTAGCATTTTATTCTCTTCTGACTCAAAATGTTTCTGTTGAGAAATCCAGCAAGAGTCTAACAATATTCCTTTGCATGTCACTTCTCTCTTTTTTTTTTTTTCCAGCTTTTAAATTTCTTTGTCTTTCACTCTGGAAAGTTTAATATGCAGCTTTCTTAAGGTTTAACGTTAGGTGGTTTTCTGAGCCTCATGGATCTGGGGGTCTATTTCTCTTTCCCAGGTTGGGAAGATTTCAGCCATTTGCTTTGAATATTACATCATGTCCCTTTCTCTTCTCCTTCTGTAATTCCCATAATGCAAACATTGTTTCTTTTCATCATATCCCATAATTCCCATAAACTCTCTTGATTCTTTTTTATTCCTTTTTTATTTTGCTCCTCTGACTGCATAAATCTAATGTCTTATCTTCCATGTCATCAATTCTTTTTTCTACATGGTCAAGTCTGGTTTTGAAACTATTGAATTCTTCAGTGCAGTTAGTGTATTTTTCAACTCTAGGGTATCTGGTTTTTTTTTTTTTTTTCTTGTTGTTTGTTTGGTTTTGGTGGTTTCTATTGCTTCTTCAGACTTCTCATTTTGTTCATGCTTGTTTTTCTAATTTCATTTAGTTGTGATCCTTGATTCACTACACTGGTATCTGCGTATTTGAGTTATTGGATTTTTTCCCCCAGCCTTTATATGTTTGCATTGGTAGAGGTGCTTCTTCACCAGTCAGCTTATTTAGGTGTCTGGGCATGTCTACTGGTAATATCTTTGGGCAGGTGGGGTCACTGTTATGGTCAATTTTGGGACAGGGCTGCTGTTTGAGCCCTGAGGACAGAGATGCAGGGGAGAGTGTGCCACTTGGTGAAAACAGTTGGCTAGGACTGTTGGATTGATTCCCTGTCCAGGTGAGGCAGTAGGATGGCATATGCAGTTGCTGGGATTCTTTGGTCAAGTGTACCAGCTGGTTGGGGCCAGCTACTATATTTAGTAGTATATGGAGCTAGGAATTAGTTTCTCTATTTTGCCAGATCAGCAGGATGGGGACCCAGGGTCTGCATGGCTTATTGTTGGGGACCTGAATCAAGAAAGAGTGTGCGCTGAATTTTCTGGTCAGGTGAGGCCACTGGTTTTCTCCTGCAGATGGGGAAAGCCATGGGCTGTACTCTCTTTTCAAGTGTCACTTTAAGCAGGGCTATACAGTTTCCCACATGCTCTGGTTAGGTTCCCTGGTTGGGCAGGTTGAAAGCTGTGTTCAGAAATGAAGGAGGCTACAATTTGGTCTCCCTGCCCTGGTGCAATGGGAGAAGCTGCTCTGAAGCCAGTAAAGGTCTTTGTTGTCTTAACTCATGCTGACCCACACTCCAAGCTTTCTGACTGAACAGTTACACTGGCTCTGCTCTGTGAACTCTTTGTTCTGTCTGCCCTTCTTTCAGCTCTACAGCTGCTAGGGGGCACACTGCTGGGTGCTCTCTACTGGGTGTTATCACCAGCAATTCCGGTCAGATGGGACTGGGGGCCACAGCCGATGCGGCTGTGTCTCAGCTCCCTTGCCTGCCTAGGAAGGAGACGGGTGAGGTGGGTCATGCTAGGCAACTCTCGGTTTCCCAAACAGGCTTTCTGGTTGGCAGGGGCTGGGGCCTACCATCATTTCTTTTTATGGTCAAGTAGTATTCCGTCATGTGCCTGTACCAGTTTGTTCATCTATTCACCTTTTGAAGGATTTTTTGGTTGTTTCCAGTTTGCAGTGATTATGAATAGAGCTACCAAAGAAATAGATGTATAGCTTTTGTGTGGATGTAAATTTCCAACCAGCTTTGTAATACCTAGGGTCTGATTGCTAGATTGTATGGCAAAACTGTGGTCAGCTTTGTAAGAAACTGCCAAACTGTCTTGTAAAGTACTGCACCATTTTCATTTCTCACCAGTCATACCATGTTCTTAGTAGCCATCGATATGGTCAGATCTGTTTTTATTTGTGCCCCCCTAATAGGTATGTTGTGATATCTCAGTGTTGTTTTAGTTTGTAGTTCCCTAGTGTGCATCAAGCATGCTAATGTCAAACATCTTTTCTTAGGGTTTTTTGTCATCTGTATATCTTTGGTGAGACCTTTGTTCTGTTTTCCCACTTTTTGATCATTTGTTTTCTTACTGTTGAGTTTTAAGAGTCTTTTGTATATTTGGGTTACAAGTCCTATATCAGGTAGGTATTTTGGAAAATATTTTCTCCCAACTTGTGCTTCTCTTATCTTTTGGTTCTCTTAATAGTGCTTGGTGCCAACTGATAAAAAAGGCCTGACTGACTGACTGACTGACTTCCTCCCTTCCTCTTTCTCTCCCTCCCTCCCTCCCTTCCTTCTTTCCTCCCCTGCTTGCTTGCTTTCAGAGGGAGAGAAAGAATCTTTTTGTTTTAATTTAATTTAATTTTTTCCAGTGTTCCAAAATTCATTGTTTGTGCACCATACCCAGTACTCCATGCAATCCATGCCCTCCTTAATACCCACCACCAGGCTCACCCAACCCCCCACACCCCTCCCCTCCCAAACCCTCAGAGGGTTTCTCAGAGTCCACAGTCTCTCATGGTTTGTCTCCCCCTCCGATTTCTCCCAACTCACTGAATGAGAGAATCTTAAGCAAGCTCCGTGCCCCGTGTGGAGCCCAACACAGGTCTCAGTCTCACAGCCCTGATATCATGACCTGAGCATAAACCAAGAGTTGAATGTTTAACCAACTGAGCCACCCAGATGCCCTAGGAAGGATTTTTTCTTTTCTGTTCTTTTCTTAAATATTTTATTTATTTATTTATTTATTTATTTATTTATTTATTAGTGAGAGAGAGTGAGCGGGAGAGCGCGAGCTCAGGCAGACAGAGTGGTAGGCAGAGGCAGAGTGGTAGGCAGAGGCAGAGGGAGAAGCAGGCTCCCCGCCAAGCAAGGAGCCTGATGTGGGACTTGATCCCAGGATGCAGGGATCATGACCTGAGCTGAAGGCAGCTGCTCAATCAACTGAGCCATCCAGGCATCCCAGGATTTTATTTGCTAATGAGATTTAATTTTATTAAGATAATATTTCTTTAATTTATTAAGCATATTTTCATTTATTTCTTCAAACATATTTATTCATATGTATTTTAATGTCTTTCTGTGCTTAATCCAACATCTAGAGTCAGTTTTTAGTGATAGCTTCTTTCTTGAGTATGGGTCACACGTTTCCATTTTTCTTTTCTCTCTGTCTCACTCTTAATCTCTCTCTCTCTGTCTCTTTCCTCTCTGTATCTCTCTCTCTCTCCAGCAAGTTTTGATTTTGTACTGGATATTACTAAGACTACATTCAAGAAACTGTCGAGTCTGTTAAGTTCCTCTGAAGAGTGTTAATTTTTGTTCTTGTAACCAATTCACTTACTGGTGATCACTTTTAACCTATGTAGACTTGGCTTTATGCTTTATTCACAGGGATCAGTAAGAAGCCTTAGGTAGTCTCTCAGTTGCTCTAACTTGGTAGGACTCAGCCTCCAAACTTTATCTCCCTTTAACAGATCTTGTCAGGTCTTGGCATTAGGCTTTTTAGGATAGGTGTAGAGTATGCCTTATTTTAGGATGAAGTCTTTACTCCTTTGACTTAGCTTCTCTGGTGTCTCAGCTCTATATCTGGGATGTGAATGAGGTATTAATGAGTTTTACCCTCTCAGACTACATTTGGCCTCCCGTGCTCCCCAGCCCTGACTGACTGCTCTTATCTTTATTCTCATCTCAACTCTTTAGCAACCAGTAGGTCTCACATTGTCTACCATGTATAATCACAGCCAAGTTTTCAGCCAAAACCTGTGGGAAACTCCAAAACAGGCTTTGGGAGACCCTTCTGTCCAATTCTCATATAGTTGGGACCCCACTCTTCAGATCTTAGTTGCTACAGATGCCCAAACTGTGATCTTTTTCTCCTCAGCACTGTGGGAATGCCATGCTGGGTGCATGTGCCCTGTCAGGAATCTGTTCCTGAGCAGCTAATGGGGCGTATCATGGGCCTCATCTCAGTCATCTCCTTTCTGCAGGTATCATGTGGTTTCACTGTGTGCGAGCCCAGGTCGAAAAATCGTTGCTTCATCTATTTTGTCCAGTTATATACTTGTTTTCAGTGGGAGGGCCCCCTGAAATCTAGGACCAATAACTCTGTCATAGCTTGAAAAGGAAGTCCCAATACAACCATATTTTTTAATTTTTCTTGTCTTTCAAGGATCCTCTTAAACACTACTTCCTTGAAGTAGGTTCTAATAATGCCAGGCAGAATTAATGTCTTTCTCCCTTTCACATCCATTGCTTCTTGCATTTCTTTGATCTCAATGAAGCATGAAAGAAGTCTAGTCCTAGGTTTGCTTATCTGAAGAGTGCCATCATTGTATTATAGCTCATGACTGGTCTCTTCTGGAATGACAGGACTGAAGAAGGCCTGTCAGAGTTTCCGGTTCTACTTCAGCATCTGGCAGGATGCATTCCCACATGCTACATGTTCTTCTCCCCCATTAGAAGGAAGCTCCTCCTCAGGAAGGACTATATTTTTTAATCTTTATTTCCTCTCCTTATGTTGAGCATAACGCCTGACTCGCTCAATGATGGTGATGACAGTGGTGCATATCTGCCTGGGTTAGACTAGACCTTTTGTGTCATGAACAGTCATCTGTATGGCATTACCATGTGCCAACTGCTATTCTGAACCCTTACAAATATTAGTTTATGTACACTGAGTATCTCATTTAAGCCACACAATAACTTTATGAAGAGCTGTGTTACTGTCTCCATTTTATAAGATGAGAAAACTGAGGCTTGAAAAAGTTGGATAACTCTCAAGTGCTCCTATATCTACTCGGTGGCAGAGTGGAGCTAGTAGGTAATCTGGGAATGTTTGCTAGATTGCATAAAATTTTCCAACTTCTACTTGGTGAAGCTTCCCTTCACCTTCATGGGGAGTGGTATTTTACCAATTCCATAGCATGTACTTACCCTGCAGTGTGATTCATCTTGTTCTTCCAGCTGGCTCTGTACCTATATCCTGAGCCAAGGTGTTAGTGCCAGGACTAAGAATTTATGGAAAAGGAAGCCCTGTGAGGATCTGTGGCCTCCCTTCCACAGTCTTCCATTTGATGGATGTGGAGCTACTAGGGCAAGTTAGGGCTGTGTGGTTGGATCCAGAAGCACAATGGCACAGTTTTTACTGATTGTTTGCAATCACTGCTTCCCAATTATATTTTGAGCAAAAGAACAGGCTTTTGAAATGATAAGGAAGAATGCTGTGCTTCTCTGGGAAGATGAATCGGGTTGTGAACAGTTACAGTAGTCCCACTGAATCTGTGGCTTTGCTTTCTGCAGTTTCAGTTACCTCTGCCATCTAGTCTAGAAGCAGATGGCCCTCCTTCTGATGTATCATCAAAGGTCAGCAGTAGCCCAAACGTGTATCAGACAGTGCCTACATTATTCCCCTTACTTCCTCTCATCACATAGGTATTTTATCATCTCACATCATACAAGAAGCAGGGTGGATACAGGACAATAAAATATTTTGAGAAACAGATCACATTCATGTAACTTTTATCATAGTATATTGTTATAGTGGTTATATTAATAGTTATTGTTTTTGTCACTTCTTGTGCTTAATTTATAACTTAAACTTTCCCATAGGTATGTTATGTATACCTATGGAAAAAAACAGTCTCTGTAGGGTTTGTGGATATGTACATATCCATGGTTTCAGGCATCTACATGGGTCCCTGCAGTAGATGTACTACTTACACTTGAATTCTGATTTTATGGAGTTGTAAGATTCAATAAGACATTTTAGCCTAATGTATCAAGAAAATCTTGGCATAGTATTTCTCCAAAGAGCTTCATCTTCTTCCTGCCAGTCGGGGTAAGGAGAGGGAGTTTTCTGGTCAAAACAGACACTGCTGGGGGACGCCTGGGTGGCTCAGTTGGTTAAGCAGCTGCCTTCGGCTCAGGTCATGATCCCGGCGTCCTGGGATCGAGTCCCACATCGGGCTCCTTGCTCGGCAGGGAGCCTGCTTCTCCCTCTGCCTCTGCCTGCCACTCTGTCTACCTGTGCTCGCTCTCTCTCTCTCTAACAAAGAAATAAATAAAATCTTTAAAAAAAAAAAAAACAGACTCTGCTGGGCTCCAAACTGAAGCAAGCTAAGAACACAGGATATATTTTTTTATAGTGTAAGCCCTTCCTGTTGCCCACCAGTGATAGATAGATAATAGCATTTTCCCACAGTAGAAGGAAGATATTGCCTTTTCATTATCCTATAACTTGTTAATTCTCTGAATCCTGAAGGATTTTTAGAGGAAGCTGAGTTGATTTCCAGAGCTCCTGTAAATGATTGCATTTGCCTCTTGCATGTATCATTTTTATGAGTTCAGCCAGTCCTTAGTCCTTGGACAGTGTGTGTGTGTGTGTGTGTGTGTGTGTGTGTGTGTGTG